>OW285238.1:129966036-130009182 GCA_935421215.2 Melolontha melolontha
ATATTCTTTGAAAAAGACATCATTTGCCGAAACATTTAGCATTGTTTTAAATATATATATTTTGAAGTATGGCCAGACCTTAAATCGCCAGCAAATTGAATTTACTATATATTATATACATATATATATATATATATATATATGATAAATGTAATGCTAATGAGAACTCATAATTATTGAATTCCCACATACATGCCATTGCCGCTTTAATTCGTTGCATCTATTTTTACACATGACAAACTCAGCTTTGTCTAAGAATGTAGCTGCAACGTGTCACGGCGTCAACCGTCCAGGTTGTCCGGGAAAATGAAAAAATGTGTGAAAGTCGTAGCCATCCGGGATGTGTAGACATCGATGTTTCATAGTTATTACTAATCGTCAATACACCTTACCTAGAAATAGATACGACTTTCATTTCCATACTGCGTGTATATATACTTATGATGATAAATGTAATGCTAATGAGAACTAATAATTATTGAATTCCTACATACATGCAATTGCCGCTTTAATTCGTTGCATCAATTTCTACACATGACAAAATCACCGTGACACGTTGCAGCTACATTCTTAGACAAAGGTGATTTTGTCATGTATAGAAATTAATGCAACGAATTAAAGCGGTAATGACATGTATGTGGGAATTCAGTAATTATGAGTTCTCATAAGCATTACATTTATCATCACAAGTATATATACACGCAGTATGGAAATGAAAGTCTTATCTATTTCTGGGTAAGGTGTATTGACGATTAGTAATAACTAGAGTGGACAAATCCGGAGCGAAAGCAGAGGCGTGACTAACGAATTGGTTTCCGCGTACCCCATCGCACATACGATTACTTAGTATGTTGTTCACAGTCATCGTGTGTACCCGTATAATAACAGCAGGAAAGTGTATTCTGTGTATTTAATAATGTTGAAGGAGCGTACAATAAAAAAACCGCTATCATCAAAGTTAGTCAATAGGTTTATTGAGAACCATCCTAGTTTATCTTACAATGCGGTAAATGTAAAATGTTTAGTGTGCAATATATATATATATATATAAACCATTTAACAAAATCAAATTTGCAACGCCACGTGCATGCAAGACATAAAGATAGAGACACTGGTGCCGATACAAAATACGAAGTGTTCTTATTTGATTTGTGTACAATGATGGTTGTGTGTAATTTGCCGTTTACTTTGTTACGCAATGATTCGTTTATTTCATTTCTTGAAAAATATGGCAATGTAGAATTACCGAGCTGCACCCACATACGACGTTATTTAAAATCTGTTCGTGTACATTTAGAAAATAAAATTAAGGCTGATCTGAAAAATAAAAAAGTGTGGTTGAGTGTGGATGAAACAACTGATAACAAAAAAAGATCTGTACTTAATGTTATGGTGCGTAAAATGGAACCAAATCAATCGCCATCCTCAATTTTATTAGCTAGCAGACAAATAGAAGAATGTACTGCGCGGGTAATTTCAAAAGTGGTGTTAAGTACATTGGAAAAATTTGAAATTTCCAGAGATCAAATCCTAATGTTTGTGAAAGATGGTGCCGCAACCATGCTTTCTGTAGGTCGGTCTCTTAAGGAACAGTGTGGTAACTTTTTACATATTATATGTAAAATCCATGCCCTACATCTCGTAGCAGAACGGATTCGTAAATGTTACCCAAATGTAGATGCGTTAGTATCGAGTACAAAGGCGGTATTCCTGAAATCTCCAAAACGTATTCGGAAATTTCACGAATTGTGTCCCCATACCCCTGAACTACCACAACCGATTCTGACACGATGGGGAACATGGCTACGAGCGGCATTTTACTATCATAAATATTTTGAGGATGTTAAAAAAGTGGTTTTATTATTAAATCCGAAAGATAGTGCCGCTATCGAAGAAAGTCGGAAAAAATTTCAAAATAGTCAGGTTAAAAGTGATTTACAAACTATTCACAACAATTACTTCGGAATAGTGCAAGCATTAGAAAACCTACAAAATTCTTCGCTATCGTTACGGGAATCAGTGCTAGTTGTGAAAGATACACACGCACAGCTATGTTCGATAGAAGACGCAAGAAATTAGTGTATTTTAAGTAAGTTTGAAAGTGTTTTAGATAAAGATTTAGATTTTGCCAGACTTAGACAAATTTGTGAAGGTTCGTCTACAGATGTGTTAAGTTGTTTCAAAGATTATTTTAATTATGCAAACATCACATCACTAGATGTGGAGCGATCGTTTTCTTTATACAAGCACATATTTTCCTCACGGCGGACGCGTTTTCGAGAAATAACTTTGGAGACGCACCTTATGTTAACAATATTTCATCGCGCTTCTCCAGATTTTCAAGTCACGGAAAACGCATAAGACGGTAAGTTTTTTTTTAATCATCTAATTACATACTTTTTAGATTTTATTTTTTATACGTATCATCGAGAACGTTTCATAATCTAGAAAAACCGTCTTACATTTTTTTTGTATCTAACATAATAACACACCGTTCGTGATAGTATATCTCTAGATATTAATAATGTTTCGCATGCGGGAACCAATTCGTTAGTCACGCCTCTGCTTTCGCTCCGAATTGGTCCACTCTAGTAATAACTATGAAACATCGATGTCTACACATCCCGGATGGATACGACTTTCACACATTTTTTCATATATATATATATATATATATATATATATATATATATATATTCAGAATTGAATAAGCTAGCCAAACATGCAATAATATATATAGGCAGCTCAATTTAAAAAAAAAATCGTTTGACCATCTTTTGTTTCTCAAGTGATAACACTCTATTTCACAGGATCGGAAAGAGGGTAAAAATAGTTTTCATACGTTTTTATTTCTTTAAAATATGAATACTTTCAACGAAAATATAGAGTGTACAATGAAAAACTAACCATCTGTATAGTAAAATCTAGCAATAACAAGGCATTGTCGGGTTTAGCTAGTGCATTTATATTTAGTAGTTGTATCATCATGCCTTAGGTAAACGGACAATGCAAGTACCTTATCTAGGAAATAATAATCAATCTCTTTATTGTGCAATCCGATAAATGAAGTAATAAAGAACAAAAATAATGTAAGTAAATATAAGACACTAGAAGTTGAAAAGGAACAAAAATTTAATACAAAACATATTTACGAAGTTACCTTCTGTTCCATTTTACTGAAACATGCTGAACATACAAAATTAATTTCCAAATGTGTTCTTTCAGTAGAATTAAAACTCTTTTTTTTTTGTTTGTCATTATGTAGAAAGATGTAGAAATAATGTTCCACTACTGTGCATAAATGTATTTATATAAATGTGAACATTCAAATAGGTACATTTCACGGATCTTTGACATATGAAAGTACATATATACTACTTACGTTTACATCAACACACATACTGAACCTTCCTTTGATACTTGAAAG
This sequence comes from Melolontha melolontha, assembly GCA_935421215.2. Lineage (NCBI taxonomy): Eukaryota > Metazoa > Arthropoda > Insecta > Coleoptera > Scarabaeidae > Melolontha > Melolontha melolontha. The sequence continues at coordinate 129,969,464 of OW285238.1, forward strand.
ATATTTCGAAACATTTTCTATTAAATCTATTTCACTAGATGTACATATTAGCATATTTTACAAGAAACCCTCATAAATATACATGAAGCCGACGGTACAGGTTTCCGCACTAATATGGATTTTAACATATCACTTTCGTTTCAATAAGGTCGACCTTAATTAATTTCTGTTAGAGAATGTATTTTGAAAACAAAAGTACATTAAGGCCAAGTTAGTTTAACATATTTATTTCGACGGAATTGTTTATTTAGAAAAAGCCATTGTGATGATGCCACTATTAAAATTGTACGGAATAAAACCTTTATTCGGATTTAATAATGAGAACAAAAAATAGCTTCTCGTAATATTGAAACTATTAAAGTACCTGAAATATTGGTATTATAAATAATTATTAATTAACAATGTAATTTGAAACATATTTGAGTAGGCAAATCCTCACAGTATTTTGTAAAAAACAAAAGCATTAATAATAATATAAAGATATAATTAAAATCGGGTGTTAAGAACAATACAAGTTCATATTTGCATGAAAATATCTTTATAAAAGTGAAAATATCGTGTCTGTATGTCTGGCAGCCACGTGTTTCAGCTTACTATAGAATCATCAGAACTGCTGGAGAGATACTTTCACCATAAAGACCCCGACTACATTACAAAAATTATTAAGATACAGCGTAGAAGAGCATTCAGCACCGCTCAGAGACTAGTGTCAACAACACAACCACCAAAACAACCGTCGCTATCTCCATAACCAGTACATATAGGATTCGGCCGGGGATATTTATCTGACAGATACAACCGTAACATGCGGAAACTGTATTAACGTGCCTCCACTCTATATCGGACATAACCGATAGCGTATACAGTGTGTCACGGAATAACTATTCCAAATGTTCAAAAATGATAAAGGGCACTTAAGTAAATATTTTTTTATTAATAAGCTAATGTCCGTAAATTCTTCAGCAACGAGATAAAATGAAAAAAAATCGGCTGTCACCTCAGGACTTCCACAGCGGTATACAAAGTAAAAATTGTATCATAGCAACCTTTGAAAAACAACAACCATTTTAGTAGTTGTCATTTTACGCCTGTCACAAATTATTCCTTATTAGAGAAGTGTGTTTAATTGCCATTTCACGTGCCACAAATTGATATTTATTAGATAAATTAGTGTTTGATTGAAAAAAAGTGTCATTTTACAAATATTGCATTAGCAGACATGCATCTTGCCTACTGAGTAGCTCACGGTACTGTTAACGAAGCAAGGCGAATTTATGCGGAGCAGCATCCTCGGCGTCACATTCCCTGTCACACATATCATTTTCAAGATTGGATCAGCGTATTCGAGATACTAGTGAATCCCAAGTAAAGAAAATTGATTCGGGAGGCAATCGTACTCTCGAAATGTTGACTTTGACGCATTGAGTTCTGCAACAATTTGAAAATAGCCCGAAAACAAGCACTCGTACAATTGCCTATGCGATGCATACAAGTCACACATTTGTATGGAGGGTATTGAAGGAATATCAGGAGCATCAGTTTCACATTCAAAAGGTGCACACGTTAATTGTCACTTAATGTTCGAAGAAATATTGTTTTCCAGCATATGGTGCACCACCACACTTTGAATTAAATTGACAAAATTATCTAAATACACAATTTGCAAATGGATGGATAGGAAGAGGAGGACCGATTTCTTTACCTGAACGTTCACCAGATATGACTCCCGTTGATTTTTGTATTTGGGGTCACATTAAATCAGTGGTTTATGAGACACTTGTTAATACATAAGAAGAGTTAGTGGCTTGAATTATTCTAGCGTTTGATGATATTCGTGGACGTCCGACGCTATTTCGAAGAATTCGGCAGTCGATTGCACATCGTTACAGCTTGTGTATTAAAAATGGTGGTCGTAACTTTGAACAATTTTTATAAAGTTTGATGCAGTATCATTTCTAATAAAATGTTCCTTAACTTAACTTTTTCCTGTTCAAATTGATATTGTTTTTAAATATTTATAGTTTATCTTGACATCGAAAAATTTTCGGACACTAGTCTATATATATATAAAAATTAAGAACTTTATAAACTCACAAACTACATAACCGCTCTTGATAAAATTTTGTGTGTATGTTCATTATGTTGTGTGAAAGGATGTATTTTTTTTCCAAATTTTATCGGCAAATATTAAAGAATTAGCAATATGTGAAACATGAATTTCTATAGGAAAAAAGCAATGTCATTTTAAATCATTATATAAAAACCATGACAATGTGACATATAAAATATGACAGTATAAAATACTAGCTAATCCCGACCACGCCTCGCTGTGACTCAATCTGAAATGAAATGAATGAGAAAAGAGATAAATGTATTATAGTAAATATAAATTCACTTGGAAAACAAATCATCCAATTGCGTTGCTGTGGCTATGTGAAGAAGTTAAAGGAAAAAAAATGTTTTTGACAAAAAAATTATTTTTTTAATTGTAAAGCTGATGAATTGATTACATTTTTTGTTTAGTCCATTTAGTTATTTAACATAACTTATAAACAATGTAACCCGCTATTTTAATAATGTTCCTGTCACTTGGCTTTTGACACATTGTTGATATTAATTACTTCAAAAACATCACCTTTCAAATATCTCAGTGTTATTTAAATTCTTTTAATAAAATTTGTATCGTATATGTTCTCCTTTCATCGATCCTACCTTGAATAAATACAATAGTGAGTGTTATTCTCATAAATATTTAATCTTCCTTTCTTGTGATACTTAATTTTTGGATTTTATATCACTTTATGTTTAACTTCTTTCTATAACAGCTTCTCTGTGCCTGTTTCCTATTACTTTTCATTCTCATTGAACTTCTTATTAAATTCCTTCTGCCAATACTATTCTTATTCCAGTTATAATTTTTCGATTGTCAATTTATTACAAACAAAATGAATATGGCCATCGCTATACTACTACATTATATTATAACATTATTTTCTTTAGATTGACATTTTTAAATTCGTTATATCTTTTGAATGGAATGTCCGATTTTAATAATTTAAAAAGTATTTTACTGGTATTGAAATGGTCTTTAATAAAATATCATTTAATAGGATAAGGAATAATACAGAGGTATGGATAATATGATTTGATTATTGTCGGCACTATTATTAACTTTTAAAATGTAAAAAAGTAGTTATAGTGGCATAACTACAGTAGTTGGACATATGGTTTCGCGGAGTTTTTTGTAGATATTAATACGTTCTATAATACTGTACAACATTTTTTTGTTCTATCAACAATAGTTTCCGCAGCGTACGCGATGACAGATTTTTTGTGACTAATTTTTTCACGCCTTGGGTTACATTAATGCATTTTTATTGGGGATCCCTTGTTTTTTGAAAATGTAATATAGCCTATGTCACTCAGTGAAAATGCAGCTTTCTAATGGTGAAAGAATTTTTGAAATCGGTCCAGTAGTTTTTGTGTGAAAACATTACAAACATACATACAAAAACACAAATGTTTCCTCTTTATAATATTAGTTTAGATAACAAGAGTATACTCTCAGTTTTTATAATTATATCTAACCGAATGTTTATATTAAAAAAACTCTTTGAAAAATGCCATGAGCGCCGAAACATGTAAGAGCTAAAGTATTTTAAATAAATAAATATTCAATTAAAACAGACTTTAAATCGCCAAATAAAGAAAATCTCCTATGCATGTACGGTTGCGGCCCTTGAAAACTCAGACATTCGATTTTGACGTGAATGTTTAAAAAAAGTTTACACCGCTTAAAATATTTTTGTATTTTAGTGTTTTCTTTAAGAGTTTTCAAGGGCTACAATTGTATATATTGCTGTGTACTTTGATTTTCAAAATAGGCGCCAAATATTTAAACATGAATCATCATATACACATATTTTGTATCTTTAGACTCTTAAAAATGCTCTCAGGGTTTTTGGTTTACAAAAAGGCTTCCTTGTAACTAGGCCTAGCATTTAATGTAATAAGGAGAGAAATAATACGATAGCATGTTAAGTTTAATACATTTATTATTCACACTTTATTATTTATATAGATATATAAATAAGACTTTGAAGATTTAGATTCCAATATCAATATTTCAACACACAGCTGTGTATTACTTTAGACCAGTGAGTTTTTATACCCTACAAGATGCCAAAGCATGAAACAGTGTTTTTATTTAAAAATAAATAAATTTTAAAATTTGTGGATTTAATAGTATGTATTAAAGGTTGACAATATTACAAAAGAGAAATGTGTTATTTCATATTTACGTGGCGAGACTTTACACTGCTACATAAAATCGTCAATAACACACGATATATTTTAATTAGTATCTCATATCTTTAAGAAGAGTTTCAAATTTAGATTTACAAACCCAGATATCTTTAAGTGTTTGTGAGATTTGTTTTCCCTACTTACAAGTTAAAGACAGCTGTATTATATTTTATTATCTGTCTTAATACTGAAATTGAAATTATACACGATAAAATAAAATGTCCACATAAAACAAATGGACTTATAAATTTAATTTTAGTACTTCAAAGTCTTGAATGTCTTTATTACATTCCTGACCTGTCTAATTTCTTATTATATTAAACAAACTGAAATAATAATTTTCTTTAAATGAATATTATAAAAATGAATTAAATTCAATACAATTTACAAGGCAAAATTTTATTTTGACCACCGCTTTAAAACGATATTTCGATAAGTGTCTAAATAATAAATACAAGAAAAACTTCCGTTTTTATCTTAATTTACGTTTTCTTGATACAATTTCTTTGTAATATTATTTCATATTTTAAACGTGTTCTTGTTTTCTTAAACTTTCCATTTCTTTGTACCGCAAGCTATCTTTCTTCTTCTCATCCGTACTGTCCTTCTCCACCATCCGATGCCGTGTTTTCTCTTCGACCAAAATCACATCCAACTTGCACCACCGAGCCAAATTTGAAAGCTGCATTGTTCATAATACATGGACAAACATATCAGTTTCTAATGAATGAGCAAATATTATGTTGGACTCCATCATATATATTCTAAACCTTCTGAATTGTTTCAGAACATTGTTTCAATGTACTAATAATACACATTTTTAAACGAGTGGAATGTTTATCCTTATAAATAAATATAATAAAATGTTAATTCTAATTTGTGACGTATATCAAATAATAATATATTTAATACTTTGAAAAGCCTTAATAGATTGCTTAAAATTTCATATGCATCGTAACAGTACAATAGACAACGTTTACGTATCTAAAGAAATTTACAAAATTCAAGTTTTGATTATTATAAATTAGTACGTAAAAGATATAATAATTTACATGACATCTTACATACAATATAACTTTACCAAATATATAGACATGTGTTTTTTCTCAACAGGATCTGTATTGTTGTATATTAAAACCCTTTTAGAGAAAATAACAAGAAACTCTACATAAAAATAACTATGAAATTTGCTTTATGACGATGTTCATACAGGCTGTATTAAAAATTTACTTGTTTTAAATTTTTCATTATTGTTTTCAACTTTAATTATTCAATTTATCTCGATTAGAAAGAGAATACGTCAATATGTATACTGTTTTCAAGTTTAAGTCGCCTAGCAATTGTCTTGACAGAATGGCAACTACCTCGACATTACGGTGAGCAATGCATTTCTGGCTGCGAGCACAGTTATCGAATTGCTGTGTGTAATTACAACAGCTGCAAATTATCAATCCTCATGTACATGTACAGCATGTTCACAAATTGGATAACCATCTGCTCTGTTTGTCTATGCAGCAGATGGAGTGATAGATTGATTATAATAAAATATCACTGATTCGTTGTTTAGCTAGAAAATAAACAAAGAATTTATATCGGTTAATAGCAGTTAACACAAAGGAAGTTTTAATTTTTTTATAGAATGTGGCCGAGCAACGCTGGGCTGCGGGTAACTAGTTTATTAATAAAAAATGTTTATTTAAGTGTCCTCTATCATTTCTTGAAATTAGCAATAGTTATTCTGTGACACACTGTATAACAAAATTTGGGAAGTTGCAGAACTAAGAAGGTTACGAATCGCTGTTCTAAAGGATAAGATATTTAATAAAATTACAATTAAGTCTTATTAAAGCGAAAAGGTAAGTCTGAGGGTTTGAACCTCTTTAACCTGCGTACTTCATTATATTATAGAAATAAATACCAGGCTAACGTATTAGGCTACAGTGACAGCCTATGGCAAAAACGCGCAGTATAGCTACTAATCACCTCATGCACGACTTGCACTTGAAATAAATGAAGAATAAGCTTTAGCTTTCCTAAGATCCATTCTAAAGTGTTTTTCTTTGTCCAGATTTTGTCTTTACTGTTCAAATAATCCCAAATTGATGTTATCTACATGAAAGTATTACAAAAAAAATTGGTCAACCTTTATTACAATTATAATTACCTGTTCAGAAACTCAGTCAATATTTTCTGCTTCTCTACTTAAGAGGTGCCTAGAAGATATCGCCCCTATTCAAATTAAACTGAGTACTTCCTTCAGTCTTTATGAAGCGATTGTATGATTATTGGTGAATATAATAATAGATATATATGTGTAATGTTATTAATCGGATTACACAGCTGCCGCATCCTATATACACGTAAATGTATGTAGAATATAGTAACAGTATACTATCCGCAGCCAAAGCGCAATTCACGCCTCGTCTAACCCAGACAATGAGCTGAATTATCACTTTAGCGAGTCAAAGGAACCCACTACTAGGATTCTCGCTGTATTTGTCTATGTAGAGAATAATTCAACGTTTGCACATATATAAAATTATATGTTGAATGTGGAAGGATGTCCCTCTGAAAACTTTTTGATGTCTTTTTGTATGAGCAAACAAGACGCCTTCAGGAAAAATTACAAGGGAGCAAATTATAATTTGCCGCTGCCGAAACGGTGTCAAGTACTTTTCAAAGACACTTCTAACGAACGCAAAAAAATAAACTCCATTATTACCCGAAGGCTTATACGTTTCGAAGTGGAAATTTAAGTCGTCTGTGTTTTCCGTTCTATTTCTTTCCTTTCCACGTTTACTTCTTGGGAAGTTCTTATCAAAAAAGGAAAGAAAAAAAATTGGCTATATAAATAAAGTCAGCTTTGGAACGTTTCAGAATGAATTTTTACGAAAATTATTATTGCTTATGTTCTGGAGACCGAGACATTGCACACAGTTGCTGCCGATAATTAAAACAAGAAAATCTTATAATAATTTTCACATTTAAGTCCAAATTAACATATATATATATATATATATATTAAACATTCTGAACTTACTGCAAATGAGAATTAATGAATATTAAATCTCATTTTTACATGTCAATGTCGCCTTAATTATTAATGCATCACATAAGGCGACATTGACATGTAAAAATGAGATTTAATATTCATTAATTCTCATTTGCAGTAAGTTCAGAATGTTAACTATATATACACGAAGTAGAGAGGTGAAAAGCTGTGACTGTCTTTGAGACGCCGTACATTGATAAGCTTCAATTAAAGCGAAACGTGTCCGTATGTTCTCATTGATGGAAATAGCTTTTCACTAATTTTTAATTATCCTAACAACCTGTAAGGTCGTAGTCGCGACGAGGTGTGTTATACATGCTAGTACAAACTTGGTTTGTCGGATTGTAATTATTAATGCATCACATAAGGCGACATTGACATGTAAAAATGAGATTTAATATTCATTAATTCTCATTTGCAGTAAGTTCAGAATGTTAACTATATATACACGAAGTAGAGAGGTGAAAAGCTGTGACTTTCTTTGAGATAGCGTACATTGATAAGCTTCAATTAAAGCGAAACGCGTCTGTATGTTCTCATTGATGGAAATAGCTTTTCACTAATTTTTAATTATCCTAACAACCTGTAAGATCGTAGTCGCGACGAGGTGTGTTATACATGCTAGTACAAACTTGGTTTGTCGCATTTTAATTATTAATGCATCACATAAGGCGACATTAACATGTAAAAATGAGATTTAATATTCATTAACTCTCATTTGCAGTAAGTTCAGAATGTTAACTATATATACACGAAGTAGAGAGGTGAAAAGCTGTGACTGTCTTTGAGATACCGTACATTGATAAGCTTCAATTAAAGCGAAACGCGTCTGTATGTTCTCATTGATGGAAATAGCTTTTCACTAATTTTTAATTATCCATTTATATATATTGATGAAAAGCATATGGTGGTGTATTAAAAATATGCCATCACGTTATAATTAAAAGAAATGTATAGTTATGAATTAATTTGATTATGTAATTATACACATACATGTATACACGAAGTAGAGAGGTGAAAAGCTGTGACTGTCTTCGTGATACCGTACATTGATAAGCTTCAATTAAAGTGAAACGCGTCTGTATGTTCTCATTGATGGAAATAGCTTTTCACTAATTTTTAATTATCCACATATATATATTGATGAAAAGCATATGGTGGTGTATTAAAAATATGCCATCACGTTAAAATTAAAAGAAATGTATAGTTATGAATTAATTTTATTATGTAATTATACACATACATGTATACACATACATGTATACACATACATGTATACACGAAGTAGAGAGGTGAAAGGCTGTGACTGTCTTTGAGATACCGTACATTGATAAGCTTCAATTAAAGTGAAACGCGTCTGTATGTTCTCATTGATGTAAATAGCTATTCACTAATTTTTAATTATCCATATATATATATTGATGAAAAGCACATGGTGGTGTATTAAAAATATGCCATCACGTTATAATTAAAAGAAATGTATAGTTATGAATTAATTTGATTATATAATTTAAAATAATATTGAATCCGCTAGCAAAGTTTAATATTCGACCTATAGATGTAGCTAAGGTTTGAGTTTACAGATGTCGCTAAAATAAGGGCAAAACATAAGCTATATGTAAATAAATAAATAACTTATACTTAACTGAATAGGTCTCTTCCAAGTGCATACATAATCTTATTGTTATAATTTTTAAATGTATATCTATATGGGCGCCAGCTAGCTCTAGTCTTTGTGGCGAAATTATACTTAATAACAACAATAGTGCTGGTCTGGTACTTAGTATAATAAATGTGTGTGATTAAACAAGCTGTTATACCAGGTGATTCAGTTTGGTATTCGCCCACCTGTAACTTTTTACCTTTAGAAAAAAGTATAATAAACCATATATATTCGTAAATCCGATGGCAGAGCCTATTGGATGGGATCAACAATTTATCTTTGCAATGACATCTGTCAAAAAAGTGACTGTCAACTTTTTTTTTCAAATGACACCCTGTATATTTTTTGCACCATTTAATAGGTATTTTATTTCTAATTCCAAATATGTATCACTATGATAAAATAATAAAAAACAATCACAAAAATTATAAAAGTTTATTCAGATGCGTAACAAGTAGATGGCGATGAAAACAATTGTTAGGAAAATTTATTTAATAATTTTAGTAAAAAAACTTAGTTCATCAAATGCTCGAAATGTGCACCGTTCATCTCAAGACACATTTCAGCCCTATGTAATACCTCCTGAGTACAGACACGCAAAAGAACTTCTTGAATCAATTGACGACATTCATGTTTTATTCTATTCTGCAGATCTTACAAATCAACTAGAGGTGTTGTATAAACCCTCCCCTTAAGATATGGCCACAGAAAGAAATCAAGTGGCGTGAGATCCGGAGATCTGGGGGGCCACTTTACTTCCACACTACGATTTCCAATCCATCTCCCAGTATAAACTTCATTTAAATAATTGGTGACAATTCTACCGCCATGAGCTGGTGCGCCGTCTTGTTGTAATATCAGATTTGACCGTATTTGTAACGGAACATCGTCCATATATTCGTATAATTCCTCCCTTAAAAATTGTAGATACCTTTCCGCCATGAGTGTGCCTTCATAAAATTTTAGTCCAATAATTTTTCCATTAAGGACGCCACACCACACATTTATTCCCCAAACATTTTGAAAATTTGTTTCTCGAAGCCAGTAAGGATTATGTTCTGACCAATAGTGGCAATTGTGGCGATTCACTTTTCCATTGTTATGAAATCGAGATTCGTCTGACCACATGATAAGATGTAAAATCCCAACTTCGTGGGCATAGTTCAGCCAGGCTATAAAGTTTACCCGTTCGCCGTAATCTCGAGGAAGCAAAGCTTGATGTACCTGAATTTCAAATGGATGCAGTTTATTATCTTTCAAAATCCGTTGAATTGACGAAAAAGAAATTTCAGTTTCATCGGCTATTTGCCGAATGGATATGTGGGGATCAACACTTACTCGAGCTAAAACTGCAATTGCATTGTCTTCATTTCTTGTAGTCCTTGGTCTAAAAGCACTTCTCTTCTTCTTGAAACTCCCAAATGCACCCAAATTTCTTGCTAGTTTTGCAAATAATTTGTCAGATGGCAATGATCTCTCTGGATACCGTTGTTGGTATATTCGTCTAGCGACCTTACTATTTTTTTGGCATTCCCCATAGATTAAACTCATATCCAACTTCTCTTGGTATGAATACACAGCCATTTTTTAAAGAAATTACAACTAAGTGACGCGCCGTGATATTTGTTGTTGACAGTTAAAAGTGAATTCAAATTATTTTCATGGGTAAATATTTTTTTCCTAGAACTTACAATATCTCCACGATTTTAGTTATTAATTCTGTTACTCTATCCAAACGTAAAGAGTGTGATACATATTTGGAATTAGAAATAAAATACCTATTAAATGTTGCCAAAAAATATACAGGGTGTCATTTGAAAAAAAAAGTTGACAGTCACTTTTTTGACAGATGTCATCATAAAGATAAATTGATCATCCTATCCGATAGGTTTTACCATCGGATTTACGAACATATATGGTTTATTATACTTTTTTCTAAAGGTAAAAAAGTTACAGGTGGGCGAATACCAAACTGAATCACCTGGTATATCCAATGATTCTGGATGAATAATATAATAAATAAAACAAGAGAGTGTAGAACATAAATAAATGGTTTAATTGATAATATTCTTATTCAAAAAGGTAAGTGTTAACATGAATATATGATGCATTAACCTATAAATAGTCACGTGATCAAATAAGGTTATAATTGTTAGGTTAATTATTTGTAATTAGATAATGCAACAAAATTTACTAAAATTACTTTAATTAAAACGCAAGGAACTGTATTATTCCGATATTAAGGTAAATTTATCAGTAAATAAAATGTTTTGCATAAAAATGATAATATCAACGATTGTGTTTGAAAACTAATATAAATAATTTCAACGTTATAGGAAATAGATATAAAAAAAGTACTCAAGTTTTGTTGTATGTGGATACTGGATATTCGTAAGGTTTTCAAGATTCTTTTCCGCGGGATTAAGGTTCTGGTAAAGGAATTATGCAGGTAGCGTCCCTCGGGATAGGATTTTCATTTAAAGACTTGTAGGAAGGAGTTAGGATTTGGATTTTTCGTCAATCGAACCTTTATAGGTTGGTGATACGTAGGATATATCTTCGGGTTTGATAATTATACTTTAATAATAATTTTTCACTAAATTCTTGGAACACTTTTTTTACAATATGTCGACGCGCGCAAAATTAAATTCAACCACCACGCTAACTCGCATTTGTTTTTCATCCAGGCTTCTTATTCGTGATTCTTGTCTGTACTTTTTAATCTAATATTAAATTTTTATAAATGAAGTAATTTACTACGACAAATCGTTTTGATATTTTACAAAAATTATAAATTTAATTTTGTGATACAAAAAACTATCTTTGAAATGTACAATCTTTCGTTAGATACCTGTATTAAGTTGGAATATTTCCCGCCGTAAACAATTCAAATAAGTACAGCTATATCCAAAGTATATGTCTACAAAATATTCAATCAATCAAGTTAAAAATCTTCGGTAATACAATAATATTGATGAAAATGACTAAAACAAATGACTTATAGAAAATAATAAAATACATGATTCTTATTTAAGCAATAAATACGCGGAATTAACTTCATTGATTCGACATGTGAAATATACAGTTCCGACAAAATCTTATGTTCTAAATTATTATAATAAGTTTTATAAATATCCTCTATTTTTGTTCCAGGGCCTCTCATGTAAATTGGTATGCCCCACCACAATATATATATAGTAGATTCAATTAGCTGGCGATTTAAAGTCTGTTTTACTTCAATATGTATATATTTAAAACAATCTTACACGTTTCGGCACATAATGCTTTTTTCAAAGAAATTTAAAATATAAAAGAGTATATTAATGTCATACTTATATATCTGTCATTGTCATGGATAAAATTATTAAAAGATATATTCGAGTTTAATAATAATAGATCATGCCTTAGCATTCTCCAAACAGTAGACAACAAAGACGAGGGAATGGCAAGCCATGAGTTATTATTACGTCTGCGCCCGTGGAGCGACTTAAGACATTAAGCTGTCGGGATTCGCCTGGAGCGAGAAGGAAAGCCAGAAAACCTACTCGGATGGCCCAGTCAGGGATCTAAACACAGAACTGCCAGCATGATAAGCAAATGTACAGATATTTAAATAACATATGATAGATATTTATATAACAGCAACATATATTATGATGGTAAATTGCAGATCGTTGCTATACTTTATTGGGTTATAGTATGAACTGCTTAGATTTTTATATCACTTCTGTTGTTAATTGAATTTTTTTCCTGTTTAATATTAATTATTTCTTCAATTTCCCTTTTCATTCGGTGTTGTTCATCATCGATTATCTGTGTGTTTTCTAAATCGAAATGGGGATCACGTTGTAGTTTGTGTGTAAATAAAGCAGTTTTGTCTGTTTTGGAGTATTTGTGGGCTTGTATTCTTTTGTATAATTATTGTTTAGTTTGGCCTACGTAATAACTATCGCAATCGCGATATGGCAATAAATTGAATCCTCAGCTGTTAAAGCAAACATACACGATCACCTCCATTAAAGTAAAGGCAATTAAGCTAGATTGGCAAACGACAGTTACAGCTAAGTACTACACCGAAAAATGTTTCCCTGAAGTGTTCAGTAGAATTCCAGACAAGGAAATTATGCTCCACCATGATAATGCATTGTCCAATACGGCACTTTTAACTCTCCAGTTTTTGCCTGGAAAAAATATAAAAGTAATAGAACATCCTTCGTACACACCTGATTTAGCTGTTTTTCGGCTATTTTTTGGGATTAAACGCAATTTGCGGGGTATAAGGTTTTCGTCTGAAGAAGAGATTGATACCGCAGTTCACGCTTATTTTGAAAGTATTACGAAAGAAGATTGGTTAGGAGCTTTTAAACAGCGGAAAGAAGGAATGGTCAAGTGGTGTATCATTGCTAAAAGAAATTACTTTGAACATATTTAATATAAAATCCTAGAAAATATTAACGGTGTTTTTTATTCCCAATAAATGTCAGCTTGTTCCTCGTACCGACAAACCCATGAACACTCTAACATTGGAGACAGAAAATGAACAACGTTCCAAAAAAATACCCACAAATTTATGCCAAACTGATATTGAGAATTTTACCGAGAGCCACCGAAGCCTTGCCACTTATGCCATCTACCAGATGTGTTGTTCCATACATAATTCCCAAATATCTACATTGTTAATCAATAAATATTTCAATATTTTGCTATAGAAAACCATGTTTCATTTAAAATTCAAATCTTGCCCCCTTATAAGGGGGCAAGATTTTCTTTCTACCTAGATCAAAAGGGTGTTACAATATATTGTAACACCCTTTTGATCTAGGTAGAAAATACGAACTGCAAATGTGGGGGTATTAAGATCGATCCTGGGAATAACAATAAGGGATAGAAATGATGAAAAATGCATAAATAATAAGGAAACGTGAGGACGAATGTATTGTGAAAGTGACGCAGAAAGGAGAGAAGCCTGACACGATCAAGGAATTAATTAAAACAATTAACTGGAATTAAAAAAAAAGGAGAGATCAACTGATAGACCTCGCAATAGATGGTAGGTAAGTGTCAGAAAAGGGAAATCCACAATCCAAGCCGTAGAGAAAGTCATAAATATAGTTAAGGAACACAAAACCGACAAATGGGCAGCGCTTATAACGCTAGATGTCAAGAACGCATCTAATAGTGCCTCGTGGGACAAAATCCTTCAGAAATTGAATAGGATAGGAATCCCAAAATACCTTATGAATTCCATTGACAGCTACTTAGATGAAAGGTCAATCGAAATAGATAAGAACACAGACATGGAAATATCGGCGGGAGTACCACAAGGATCCATCCTGGGTCCCACCTTGTGGAATGTCTTATAAAATGATCTCCTAGAAGAGACTATGCCAAAAGGGGTAAGCGTACTTGCTTACGCTGACGATGCTGCTGTAATTACAACAGCAAGGGATAAAACCCAACTGATGGCTCGTGCTAACGAGGCCCTGTACCAAATAAACAGTTGGATGAAACGTAACGACTTAGAACTGGCCCCACATAAAACGGAGGCGGTGATACTTAAAGGCAGGAAGAATAAAGAAGAAATAACATTTTCATGCAATGGCATAAACATTCCTATAAAAGAAAGCCTCGTATATCTAGGCATAACGATGAGCCAGAGCTGCCATTTTGGCGAACATATAAAGAAAGCAGCGATAAAAGCCGAAGGAAGAGTGTCACAGATTATGAGAATAACATCAAATCTTAGAGGACCAGGCTCAAAAAAAAGAGAAATGTTATATACGTTGTACAATCCGTATTGGTGTACGGAGCGCCAATATGGTGGAAAACGGCAATGAAAGGGGTACACAGAAAGAGGTTAACCCGCACGCAGAGAAGAATACTCCTGAGAGTATCGAGTACCTACCGTACATTGTCTGCGAGGGCAGTCCAAGTGGTGTCTGGAATAGCGCCCATAGAATTTCTTATCGAGGAAAGAAAGAATCTCTACTATAAAGACGACAGGGACAGAGGTAATGTAAAACGTGAAGAACGCGAGCTGACTACTCAAAAATTGCAAAAAATGTGGGACCAGACGGAAAATGAGGCACAATGGACAAAGGTACTGGTACCAAAAATCGAACCCTGGTTAAAATGTCATCATAGAAAAACGGATTTTTACCTCACTCAATTTTTGACTGGACATGGATCTTCTAGATCCTACACGTTGCGAATCGGGAAAACCGAGACGGATACTTGTATGTATTGCGAAAGTCCAGATACAGCGGAACACACATTTTTTGAGTGCCCTAGATGGTTAGTGGCAAGAACCGCCATAAATACAGACTTAAAAAACGTACTAACACCGTCTAACATTATCAGCTTAATGCTTAACGATGAAACAGCTGGCAGAAAATACACATGCACATTAGAAACGTGATGAAGACAAAACAAATAGAAGAAAGACAAGAACAGGCACGCAGAAGAGTCCAATAGCTTAAAACATAGACAAACTACCCCCTGATGTTATACGAATAGTGGTTCCAGGTTGGTAGGCGAAAATAGGGGTGGTTTTAGTGAGTATACGGAGTCTCACACTTCAGGGGAAAGGGGGAACAAGTACCCGGAGCCTATAAAAGGTTTCCACCCGTCAAAAAAAAAAAAAAAAAAAAAAGATGGTACTTAAGTTGGAAATTGCGTCATCCATGAAAGTTTAAAATAACACCAGGACGCAGATTTAATCCATAAAGAAAGCAAAAGAATAAGAAATCAAGAATATTTTATACTTTCTTTATAAACCCTCTAACTTGTCTGATATTAAGGTTAACGTAAAAACAAATTACACATGTCCTACTTTTCTGCGAACAAAATATAGTAGACAACAAAATGAGGGATTAGATTCTAGACTGATTAACACTTATATAAGATTCCCGTTGTTAATAAAGCGGAAATATCTCTAGAAAAAAAAAAGTTTGCCTAGACGTTGACGTATCTCATTACCGAAAATTATATAATGGCGCCGTGGAAGTAAATTTCCTGAATTAGGGAATTTCCTGTACGATCTGAGTTCTCGTTTTTATTTTTAGCGGGTGTCTTTGAATTTTTCGCCAAGGCGAAAATAATATTTCGTGATAAATACAGACGGCGAGTGGCAAAAGAAACAGCAGAACGAAGTTGGCGTGTATAACGCGAAATGCAACGCCGCCAGTCGCTCCACCCACCTACCCATCTGGTCAATAATGGGGACCGAATCTTATTGCACGGCAACGCACAATCAATCTAGGCCGCCAGACATGCTTGGAACCCCATACATCCATCTCCAAATCTTAATTACACCGTTAAAAATCCATTAAAATAGAATGCCATTAACGCGAGGTCCTTCAGATACAAAATTAATTTTTATATAATTATATTAAATGTTAATTAACGGAATACTTATATTCAGATTATCTGATTTGCTCATAATTTCGTGTTAATTGATAGGAAACGCTTTAATAAGGCTTGAACATACACGTTAATAGTGTTATATTTGTTATTTCTTTACTACATTATCTTCCGAAGCAAAAATAAAAGAATATAATTTATCGTTCATGCTATTAATTAATCTGGTTCCTAAAATTTTCCCCAGCAATCGATTAAATTTCTGTTATTTACAGTAAAACTGCGTATTCTTTGCAGACTATATTTATTAGTGTTTTTTTAATATTTGTTTCTTTTAAGCTTACAGATAGATTGCATAGTTCCTTTACTAATTTGACTATCTATTAAATAAAATGGCTGGATTTCCACATTTTAAGTAAAGTCGTGATAATTGCTTATAACTTATGAGCATTCGTTGTTCAAGTTTCAACTTTTAAATCTTTAAAAACGACACTCTCTATCTTTCTGTCGAATGTCAATCATTGTTTAATGTCTCAAAAAAGGTATAAAACCCCTTACTACAATTAATAATCGTATCCCAAATACGTATTTCGACAACTAAGTTTTCATCATCAGTAGGTAAAGACCACTAAGCAAAGTGTCGCACATAGGGCACAATAAAGCTAACACATATAAACGAGCAACAACTTTACACGGCGTCCACGTATACACTAACTTTAAAATAAAAATCCACAGACTAAAAATTGCTACAAACTTACCTCTCTTAAGAAAACGGCATCACATGTGTTTATTCTCTATTCTAGCGCCTTCAAACTTTTTTAACTATTTCCTAAGTATGAAAAAAGACCTGTATGGAATCGGATCGTTGTCCGAGTTAAAAGTATTACATTTGTTTTTAACGACATGAATGCTTTCATATGTGAAAGTATTCATATCGTTAAAAACAAATGTAATACGTTAAACTCGGACAATGGTCCAATTCCATATAGTTGTCTTTTTCCTTTCATTCCCCAAAGATTCAGAGATCTGGATCTCTGGTGTTATTGATGGCTCTGACAAGTCTTAACCTTTTAACCGACACGTTGTGATCTGTATTTAATGAATGATAAGCTACGCGAGATTTATCGGGCGATATACGTTTCGGCTGATTAGCACGTTTGAATAAATTACAGTATATCGGTTCGGCTGGTCCACAAAAATAACCCGATTTAGGGGTGTATAGATTCGACAGCGCAGGGTAAGGACTTATAAGGATTGTTTAGAATTTATTGCGAAAAAATGCTAGGAATTATCTTTACAATTTTATCCCGGAGAAATCGTTATAGACTGAAAAATCGATTCATAGTGTGTGGAAAAAATCGAAAATTATTGGCTGTCGCTTTTATATTACGCAATCATAGTGGCGTAAAATACAAGAGCTGTGACTAGTAAAGAATTACAAAGAAAAAACCCAAATTGGAAAATGGTTTGGTTACTACTTCTAATCCTTGGTAAATAACTTTACTGTGAACGAAAGTGAAAATTTTCACTCGCATTTAAATAAATATTTTAATTTTCATCACCCTAATATTTTTTAATTCATAGAAGTATTGCGCCACTATCAAAGTGAAATTTATATTCAAATTCATGTACAGAAACTGCGAAAAATACCTTATTGGCTAAATTGAGCAATACAATACAAATCAGTTAAGTAGACTGCAATATGTAAAATTAATATTGCATTACTATAGTTTTTAAGTTAATACATGTATGTGTAATTGTAATTGTGAATGTGTAAATAAATATTATTTCTGTAAACATTGTTTTGATGAATGATATGGTTAAGCTCTGTGGGAGCGCAAGATCTGTCCGCTGTTAAGAATTATTCTTAACTGAAACGATTACATTTTAGGTAAGACACCAAAACGGTACGCTTCCGTAAATTGGATTGTCGGCCGAAACAAATACTACACAATTTTTCTGGTCTATTACATCTAATATGTGTTCCTTAAAACGGGTTATTATTGAGCGTTTCGTTTGACCTATATATTTTAAATTACAATCGTCGCAATTAAATTCGTATATACCTGATTTTAAGTTCAAATTAACTTTATCTTTGGTATTACCTAGGAGGGTTTTGATGATGTTATCGGACCGTAAAGCAACTTGGAGATTTCGTTCTATTAATGTTTTTCGTGATTGGGTGGCATAGTAAACAAATATACTTGTTCTCTTGGTTACGTTGAGATATCAAACTTGCAGATTCGCGGATGATCTTTCTTAAATTTGTTTATCTAATTAATTTATTAATTATTTCTATGTCAAAGCCATTATATCTTGTGATGTTTTTAATGAAATCTAGTTCTATTTCATATCTCTTTTTGTTAACGGAAAGTATAGAAACCAATTGACTTGAAATTGAAAGAAGCTGTCTTATGTTGAAAATTATGATTTGAATCCGCGTTGATGAATCTGTTGACATTGGTTACTTTCCGGAAAATATCTATTTCTATTTTATACTTATTTCTAGTTATACACGTATATGTGAATTGGACATGTTCATTAAAGAGTTAAATTTGAAATATCCGACTATTAAATTCACGGTCGAAAAGGAAAACAATGATAGGATACCATTTTTAAATACATTAGTAAAGATTTTATTATTATTATTACTATAATAATTATTATTATTCACGATTGTTACAATATACGATGACAAATTTTTCTAAATGTTCAGGTATAAAACTTCCGTCTTTTCGTACTTAAAAATATCTTTATATTGTGAAAATGATTTTTCCACATCGCAATAGGTCACTGGGGCATAACTGTAGTTACTTAAAATAGAGTTAGCATTAATGTTACCATTTATTAAACTTAATATTTGTTTATTTATTATATAACCAGCGTTCTGATTCAACACCTTGTGAATATAGTTTTTTTTTAACATTTGACACAAATCTTCATTAAATTGTTCTTGTTCCGATTTTTTGGAAGTTAATGGCAAACATTGCGGTAATGTTTGCTGACTCGTCTTCGCCAATTTCATCTTTGTTAGTTTTGCAGCATGAGATGGAGTTTTCATATGTTGGTCGACTTGGAACTTTCTCTCACTTGTAATCTGCAAAAAAAATATCATATCATCGGTTGCTTTCTTATAAAATAAGTGTTAGTAAAAGATAAAGGAATAATTAATAAGAGGAAATAAACTTAAAATTTTACTCACAATCTTGCAGCATGCTACGCAAAACACTTTTTCTCCATCCATACGCAATTCAGAATAAGGTGCAATCCATCCAGGTACAGTCGCTATTTTCGGCATTTTTGCTATTATATATCACAACTCACAAGTTTACACCCCGAAAAGCCAATTTAAAATACAATTACTTTCGAATATGGGAATAGATTTCTCCGAATAGGAAAGAAACAAATATAATTTTCTGGTAAAATTAATTTTTGTATTTATTTAGAAGTTTTAAGATATTAAGCTTTTCCTAGAATTTTGTCTCGGTCTGGAGGTATGGGAGCAGGATTAATAAATTCTTCGAGACGCTTATCGGAAAAGTAACGGGAGGAGGCTTAATAAAATGCTATTTTTAAGTTGAAGAGAGCTGTTTAATTTTTGTTTGTTTGTTACATCCACGACCTATTTTTAGTATCGCCTATTATAAATTTTATTTAGTAAAATATGCAAATAAATGCTGAATTAATAAAAATATGCAAATAGTATACAAAATGCATATATTATGCAAATATGCAAATTTATGCAAAATGCATATAACCCGGCCTTTAGTCATAAACTTAAAAACTATGATAGATAGTTGCTTATGAATAGCAACAAAGATAACAGATTTGGTAAAAATTATACTAATGCTTACGTCAGAATGGGCGGGGGGTAAGAGCTTTGCTTACTTTCGCTGACAAGGGGGTAGAGGGGATTAAAAATTACTAAAATTCTGCTTACGTAATACTTGAACGGCTCCTACGTTATAGTTTCGAATGTGTTTTTGGAAACTAAAATAAAATATTTTTCGTATGAATGAAGCATGAAGTACACCTATTGTTACGCCTATGAGTAAATAAGGACAAAATACGTAGAAAGAGACAAGTGGACCTAAAATGCCGGGCTCTAGTTATTAGACATTCGATATGTATCTAGAGGAATCACAGAAATTAATAAATGTGAGGCAACCCCTCAACTATTTAATAGATTGAGGGGTCGTCTGGTAGACAAATAAATTTAAATATTAACCATTAAGAAGTTCTGTGTAACGCAAGTTGTTGCCAAATGTTTTACCATAAATTGTAAAGGAGGAATGGAAGTCACTCTGGCATAAAGTCAACGGCTGCATTTGTATAATATTGTAAGACAAAATTTATAGCACAGCGCAAAATATTTACAATCTACTGTATGTAATTTCCTGTAATAAAACACAAACACGACTCTTCTCTATCATTTTCTTCGTTTACATTATTCGTGTGTACCAATGTCTGCCGCCTGAATAATCTATCACAAGGATAAAATGTAACACGCTTACTACTAACTTCAGTACCGTGCTACTGCTAACACTGAAAAACTAAAAACGTTAAAAATCAATAAATACAACCGCACAACGTTATTTCCCTTTTCAAATCGTCCGACACTTTACTAATGACCGCTCTAAGCGAACACTTCCTCTCGAAACGTTGCGAAAACATGATTTATTTGAGTGCACGCTTTCCTATTGTAGGTTGGGTAAAAATGCAACTGTTCCTGGATACTTTTTACAGAAATGAGTGTTTTTGTTCTTTTCAAACGTATGCCAATCTCGACATACAGAATAAATACAACATAATTCATTCGACAAAAGAGAAATATCGATTTGCTTTCATAGTTACACATAAAATACCATCAAACAACGAAATGACAAAGCCTGGTGTTTTGTGGTCCCATCTAACTAACCTTAAAACATTCACATGATATTAATTAAAATAAGCATCAACAACAAGAAGAAGATGAGAACAAATAAAAATTTTAAGTCGTAAATAAAATTCGTATAATAATTTCGATATTATACTATTCACAACCTTATATTGGAAGAGTCCATTTTGTATTATTTTAAATAATAACGAGGAAATAAGAATACCTTTAAATAACATGGGAAGAGTGTCGCCCTCTATGTATCTCTTTGATATGTATCGTAAATTAATTCCGACAGATATTCACGCAACTAATCTAAAACGCCAAACGTCAACTTGCATTCATTTCTACTTGTGTATAGTGAACACAGTAAAATTCCGCAGCTTCTTGAAGAATTATCGTATGCTCCTCCACAGCAGTCCGAGATAGCTCCCAATACAGTAGATTCATTAACAAAATAATTTTAAAGATACTTGAGTTTACAGGCGCGGCTCGTGATGACGTATTTGGGAGTTCAAGTACAATGATGCGAGTGCCTCGTGTGTTTTCGGTGTTTACTAAGAAAACGTTACAGTTAGTACACGAGAATACACGAAGCACTCAAATCATTGTACTTGCACTCCCAAATACGTCATCACGAGCCGCGCCTGCTTGAGTAGGTAAAACCTCACCAAATTTTGTATAAAACGAAAAATTTTTAATAATAACGGGTGTACAGAAAAATACGAAGTCAATGGACAGCCCTGAATATTCTTCTACACTCTGTCTTAATAACCTCTGTGCGATAGCGACGTTGTTGCTTTGTGAACGTATTTTTCCAGCAGGGACGTACCGACTATTCTGTAGAACGATAAAGCAGGTGCCTATGTCTCTGGAGAGATACTTTCACAAATATATGAACTTGTGCTCTTCACATTCGATTTTTAATATTTCATATTATTAAAAATACTTTTACTTTTACTTTTATACTGTTTTAATTTTTTATTTTTTTACTTTTTTACTTTTAGTACACTATAATATACAGTTAGGGCCGACCAGATGTGCCACATTTTCTCACTACCGACAATACTTGTGTAAATTCATAGATTTCTTTAAAAACATTGTAAAATAATACCATCCTTCTTGATTTTATGTTTATATACAGGGTGAGTCGTGAGGAATAGACCAAACTGTAGGAGTGTATTCTACAGGTGAAAGTAATGTAAAAAAAACTCAAATGTTGCTATCCGATTTTTATTTGTTTTCGAGTTAGAGCGTAATTAAAAATAAACAAAATTTCATACATTGAAGTTTTTGTATTTTATTGGTATTATCGTTCTTTATAATATATTTTCAAAAATACCGCCATTCATTTCAAAACATTTTTTACATCGTCTGCCAAGGGCGCTGGTTGCGTTCCTGATTGCGTCAGGTTGATGTTTAATATTGTCAGCAGCACTCATAATCCGTTGAATTAGTGCATCACGAGTGTCCACTTTTACTTGATACACTTCATTTTTTATCAAGCCCCATAAACAATAATCGAGTGGCGTGAGGTCTGGAGACCTAGGAGGCCAACCAATGTGACTACCACGTCCAATCCAACTCCCTGGAAAACTTTCAGCCAAATGTTGCCTGACTGCACGAGCGTAATGTGCAGGCGATCCATCGTGCTGGTAGAAGATTTGGATTCTGATGTTTATGGGAACATCCTCTAGCAGTCCGTGCAGTTCATTTTCTAAAAAATGTAAACAGGTGTCTCCCGTGAGGCGATTCTCAAAAATGTAAGGACCAATTAAAAAACCATCGATCATACAACACCATACGTTTACCGAAAATTTATGGTGAAAGTTACTTTCGACTGTTGCGTGTGGATTTTCGTCTGACCATACATGCTGGTTATGACAATTATTAATACCATCACGGGTGAATGTCGCTTCATCCGTAAACAGTATACGCGATACAAAACGAGGATTATCATTTATCCATCGACAAAATTCCATACGTCTACGATTATCATCTCGTTGTAGGTGCTGTACTCTTTGTACATGGTACGGACGTAAGCCATGCTCGTGGAGTGTTTTTATCACCCTTGCTTGTGGAATGCCCAATTGAATACTAATTCTCCGTGAGCTGGTAGTTGCGTCTTCTTCTACTACATCCAGAATATCTTCTACTTCTTGTAATTGTTGTCGACTGCGTTCAGATATTATGTTTACACTGGGAAGCTTTCCGGTCGCGCACAATGTGTTGAATACACTAATAAATACAGTTTTATTAGGATGTCTGTGATGTGGAAACCGTTGACGATATTCATTAGCAGCAGCTGTAGCATTCCCATTACAAAATCCATAAACAAACACCATATTAGCATATTCTAAATTAGAATAAGTGTGTGGCATTTTAGTTTGTTACACTATAGTCGTACAAACGTCAAGTCAATGACATTAGACGCATTAGGCATACAAACCACTCTACACTATTTCTCGACTGCTTTCAATGCCACTACCGCTAGTTCGGAAAACCATGAACAGGTAGCGCTTCAGCTAGGAAGACTTCCCTATAATGAATTGCTACCGGGGTTTCACTGTTTTTACGAATACATACATAAACATGGTATACTAAATCTACATTTTTAATTACGCTATGACTCAAAAACAAATAAAAATCGGATAGCAACATTTGAGTTTTTTTACATTACTTTCACCAGTAGAATACACTCCTTGAGTTTGGTCTATTCCTCACGACTCACCCTGTATATATATTTTAATTTAGTTTGTGACGTACTCTTTAGATGTAAGCACCTGAGGAAGCCACTGTGCTGGCGAAACAATTGTCGTGTTACGATTAAAGATTAAAAGTGAAGATTAGAACCGTAGTTTTATTTCTATTTTAAAAATACTTTTGTTTTAGATGCATTACTCTCATCAAAACTTTTTATCATAAATAAAGAGAATTAAGTATGTAATCTGTAATTTAAACCTAACCTAAAAATTATATTCCAGAATTTAAGAGAAATATCCTAATTAAAGGCTAGAAAAAGAAAGTATATAATACACGGCAGCGAAAGCTTATTAATTGTCTCGCACACATTCTACTGCCTTGGCTAGCGCCTCTGTAGTGAAATGTATGCTTGGCTATAATATGAGCTTTCTCTGCTTGATCTATAATATACTATTTGTTCTAATAAAAATTAGCTCACATTATTATAAAATATAATCAGCATTATATTATAAACATCTCCTTCACATTCCGCCAGATACTTTATCTGAGGTGTATAGCAAATAGAAAAGAGTATCTACTGCACTTTTGTGAACTTTGTACATATTTAACTTACAGTAGTGTTTGGAATTTCATTGCTGACCTTGATGCTAATCTGATGGCCGCTCAGGTAAAATTTGAACAGTGTAAAATGTTATGAAAGCG
The DNA here is from genome assembly GCA_935421215.2 of Melolontha melolontha. Classification (NCBI taxonomy): domain Eukaryota; kingdom Metazoa; phylum Arthropoda; class Insecta; order Coleoptera; family Scarabaeidae; genus Melolontha; species Melolontha melolontha. The sequence continues at coordinate 129,994,124 of OW285238.1, forward strand.
TGCCCTGATCATATGTAAGAAGCCTTCATGCGCCATTATGCATTCATTCTTGACGTATGTCGAGAAGTACACACATGATAATTCTTTTCTTCTATGAATTTATTTACAGGTTACCTGATTGCTAATTGGTTTGTGTATGTTGCCACATTCGAGCGTTAAATTGTTACAAGATATCCGCTTGTGACTTGTGTTGATTTGTCCTAACAATAAAGTAAATGAATTAAAATAACAATGTACTGTAATGATGCATGAAAGCTCTAGCACGTGTTTACACATGTCCTGGACCTTTGTTGAAATGGATTTTTATTAAATACAATTTATTAAGTAAAAGAAAACACAACACCACTGTCCTTAAGATCTAATTTAATAAATTCACGATAAAAAAGAACACTTGGTTTTATGTTTCACTAAATTTTATTTACATAAAATAAGACAATTGTTTCGGACTCTGCAGTCCATTTTCAATTAACATAAGAATATATTTTCTAAAGTATAAATAGATGTATGTAACTACAAAATAGAGAGGGGATAACGTTACTAACAAATTTTCGTGCAAATGGAAAAGGAATAATAAATTAGATTATAGCATTTATAGAAATCATACTTTCACAGATACCCTTATTTCAGCAGATAGCAATCAGTCAAACAGTATAAAAATATATTTTACATTTACCTCTATCTAAACCAAATTATGAAAAAGAAGTCAATACCCTGAAGTGTTTGGCTATAAATAATGGCTTCACCCCAGACATAATAGACAATATTATCAAAAAGAAAAAACGTCAACAAATTAATAGTTTTTTGTATGCTTCTTCTCAAAAAGAATCTCCTAAACATAGGTTCATAAATTATATAGGTAGGACCTCGAATAAAATCACTAATATATTAACAAAAAACAACATAAAAACTATTTCAGTAAATAAATTTAATTTAGGTAAATTATGGGCCAACAATAAAGATAGATTTGAAAAAACACAAAAATGTGAAATATACAAAGTCAATTGCATGACCTGTGATGCGTTTTATATCGGGCAAACAGGTAGAAGTTTTCACACTCGTATTACTGAACACAGAAAAGCCATTTTAAATTCTAGGAAATGCTCAGGGATTTCAGAACACTGCATTGATAACAACCATATGATCTCATCGAACAATTTTAATATATTACACTCTTATTCAAAAGGATTACGATTAAATCTCCTGGAAATATTAGAAATTTCAAAGGCGAAAAATAAGTCGTTAAACATTGTAAACGAGCAAACAGAGTTTAGCCTTTCGCCGATAATGAGGGCAGTTATTTGAATTTAATTAGTTATTGAATAATTATATTATATCTTACCCCCTTTTCCATTTGCACGAAAATTTGTTAGTAACGTTATCCCCTCTCTATTTTGTAGTTACATACATCTATTTATACTTTAGAAAATATATTCTTATGTTAATTGAAAATGGACTGCAGAGTCCGAAACAATTGTCTTATTTTATGTAAATAAAATTTAGTGAAACATATAACCAAGTGTTCTTTTTTATCGTGAATTTATCAAGATGTTTCACCAAGTGCCAAGCGAAAGTTCAATCAATTTAATCTAATTTAATATTTATATGAAGGAAATAAGTCTTTGAAATATATTAAATGTTATAGTTAGTAGTATAGTTAAATTTAAGCTAACGTGCCTTCAAAAACTTTCCTCATTATAGTAGGCTGTCTTTTAAGTAATTAAGTAATCAAAGATTGGTGCACATAACAGTTGTCATACAAATATACAAATTATTAACGCTTATATTTTTTAAATTATTTTATTATAATGTTAGAGTTACAATATAAAATATTTAGTTACCAAAAATTAGAAAATGGAGATTGGGTTTATTCCACTAATCAGTACTTACAGGATTTCCGGCAATAGTATCCTAATCTGCCAGTTACTTACGCACAGTTGCAAAAACATATTCAAGCTTGTGTTATCAAATTTTGGTGAAACAGGGGCAGTATGTCGTAAACCTGATGGTGAAACGCCTAGAAAACAAACGACAAATTGCATAAAGGATATTCGACGTCAAATGGACAGCTCTCCCAAAAAATCAATCGCAAAACTAACACAACAAGTTCATTTGTCAGTGGGAACAAGTCATACTATTTTCAAAAAGGACTTAAAGTTGTTGTATACAATTCAAGGAGTTTCGGATCTCAAACAGGTAGATTTTGTTACTAGAACACAATATTGCCTATGCTTTTTAAATAAGCTAAATAATAATGACATTCTCCACAAATGCTTCTTTTCGGAAAAGGCTTTCAGGATATTTAAACAAGCAAAATATGAGAATTTGGTCTGCAGAAAACCCTTAAGAATTTGTGGAAACTACGCTACATCCACAAAAAGTAGGCGCCTGGTAGTTTCAAGAAGACGAATTATTGGGCTTATATTTTTTAATCAAATCATAACTGCTGAAGGATATCGAAATGAATTATTATAGCCGTTCATTAATGAACTTCATGATGATCAACTTGCGGAAGAATATTGCCAGCAAGATATTGTACCAACGCACAAATCTCGAGAAAAATAGCTTCTGTTGCATGAATTTTTCGATGTAAGTTATTAATTTTCCTCAACGATCTCCAGATTTGGTAATTTTAGACCATATTATTTTTCCATATTTAAAGAATGCCATTTTCAAGATCAGACATCACGCAATCGTAGAGCTTCGTAATGCTATTGTGAAGTCTTGTGTTGACATAACCCAAGATATCCTAATAAATGGCTTTGAAAGTATGAAGCGTAGAGTTCAATTTTGTCTTCAAAATAATAGTCAAGATTTTCAACATTTAGTATTATTTTCTTTTAATTTTGACTACTGTAATAAAAATTTTTTCATAAACTAATTTACTAATTATTACAAACATTTGCATAACATAATCAAATTATCAAAATTATACGTTTATGACAGAATACGTGCACCATTAAAAAAAGCATGGCCGTCTCTTGTGAGAAAACTTTTTGAAGGTAAGGTAACTGCAAATAAGTACACAGGTTTACAAAATTAAACTTTTGGACAGATGTTTTTATTTTGAAAACTGATTTTATATAATTTTGGTAGGCTGATTTCAAAAATTCTATGCATTTATTTGTATCACGTAAGGTTTTTTTGCAAATATTAAATGAAGAAAAACGATATTTCTAAAAAAATTTATTTGTTTATTGAGTGAAAAGGTGGAATACAAGTTAAAAAAGTGGAAAGAAATACTTTACTTAGTCTTTTTTAAGTGAAATCTTTGTCTTTTTGTCAGAAAGCTGCGTTGTCCCAGGCGTTTTTGTCGACATTGGTCATTGTGTTTTGAAGATTCTTGTCTTTGCATAATGTTCGTATCTGCGGCCCAACAAAAATACCTTCTTTTAACTTGGCATCGGATAAGGCTGGAATTGTCTCGCACAAATATTTAAAACACTGTCCATTTTTGTCTACGGCTTTAACAAACTTCTTCATCATGCCAAGTTTGATATGGAGAGGAGGCAGTAAAACTTTTTTAAGGTCAACCAAGCTATCTCTTAATACATTTTTGCTACCAGATGTAAGGCTTGTTCTAGAGGGTCATACTATTTGAGTCCAATGTCTATCCCTTGCTCGACTATCCCACTCACAAATAAAGCATGGAAATTTTGTATAACGTCCTTGTTGTCCTAGTAGCATGCACAGCACTTTAAGGTCACCACAAAGCATCCACTGATGTTCTTGGTAGTTTATTTTCTTTAAAAGAAGTTCAAAATTTTCATACGTTTCCATTAAATGTACCGAATGGGCAACGGGAACCGGGGCCAGCTCGTTACCATTGTGCAATATAACACCTTTTAAACTACACTTACTTGAGTCAATAAACAGGCGCCATTCTTCTTTTACATACGGCACATTTCCTAATTTTGAAATTAAGTCAGGAATATTGTTGCAATACACTAGCGGTCCGTCTTGAGTAAAATATTGACATAACTCTTTTTCGCGATCCCGGTAAAAGCTTGATGTGACGCCAGGTGCCAGTAAATGCTTCTCACGAAGTCGGGAGGCTAACAATTCGGATGCATCCTTTGGAAGGTGCAAATCTCTAATTAAATCATTTAGTACGCTCTGGTTAAACACTTCGGGCTCTCTGAAATCTGGTGTGAAATCTGAGTCATTTGGGTCGCAATTAGATTCCTCTGATTCTGACGACATGACGTTTTCTAGTGCTTTTGGGGCGGTAGGTATCGGTACATCTGGTCCATGAGGAACTGGTCGAATAGCAGAGTCAAGGTTGGGATACACAATTTGTTTCTTATTTTTTCTGTTGAATCCTTGAACATTACACGAACAAAAATAACAATCATCACTGTGATTTCTAGGCTCTCCCCATACCATAGGAACACCACAGCTTAAACATTTCTTCCTACCTTTTTGCCAGTATCTTAATGCTTCAACGCAAACGGAACAAACAGTATGAGGAGCCCAAGACTTGTCTTGGTGGCCAATTTATACACCAAAATAAGCGTGGTATACATTTTTCACAAACGAAGTTATAGTTTGCCTCTGCTTTACTACGACATAACTACCACAGATATAACAAAAGTTATTCAGATTGTTCACACAATGTCTTCTTTTCATATTTATACGTTTTAGAACACTTAAAATACGCAACAACGAAGACAACAAGCGCGCGGACACAGTAGCACGACGACTAACACAACCAAACTGCACATAAGCAGGTTTCAACGCTGTATTGACGCTTCTGCGCCGACTCTGTTGCTTTGCTGAGAAATCTAATATTAACCAGTGTTGCCAAATCACATTTAATTTCATAAAAATCAATTCATTTAAAAATCATGCCTAACATGGAACAAACATATTCTTGTCATAGGTATGCATATTAATAAATTAACATTTTTAAGATATAGAGCGCTATAAAAGAAATTTACGTGATAGAGCAAAAATATGGCGTTTTTTGGAATGTTACTTTGGATGTTACTTTTTTAAACTCCATGCCAAAATTCAATACTTTAGTAAAAGCAAGCTGTTTCAAATAATTTATTCTAGACTAACATACACTACAATATTATTTCGCCAAACTGTGGCTTCGTCAGCTGATGATAACTGAATAATGTTTATAAAATTATGTACAGGCTCACGTATGTATTCCTACAAAATTGTGGAGTTATTACAAGTGGAGGTATTGCTATCAGTGTAGAAAGTCAGTAAAGGAGCGCGATTTAATTGCGTTTGTTCATTTAGTGCCAGATCTATTTTATTACATCTACTTAATTTCTAAAGGTTCAAATAAATTAAGTGTTTGCCATTATCCTGTAGATGTATGATCTTAAAGTCTTTGTTAAATTTATGGTTTAGTCCTAGGTAATTATTAGCGAACTTTTTCATGTTCCTTAATTCTCTGTTCAAATGTAGGTCATGTTTCACTAATATAGACTATATTGAATTTACATGTTAACATATAGACCCCTGGTTCGCTTTTCTTTCTATTTTATCTTTGTCATTCCTAATGTATTTTTGTAGAGAATTCTTGATTTTAAATGTTAAGAATTAATTGTTGGTTTTTTAATTAATTTTCCGTTGATCCTATGTATGTGATTGAATTATATTGACCTTCCGATAGATTGAGGATAGAGTTTTCGATTTTTGTTTTCGTGTTAGAATTTTGTTAACTAAATTTACTGTATATAAATTATTAACTGCAATATTGTGTATTCTATTTAATTCTATATTAAGTTAAGATTGTTCATAGGTACATTTACTTAGTCTGTTTACCATAGATTGGTATGTTGCTAATTTGCGAGGGATAGGGTGAAAAGAACTTATGTGTATAATTGGGTCTGTGTGTCTTGGTTTATGGTATATAACATATTCATGTGTATCTGTTTCGTGAAATATTGTTAAGTCAAAATAATTTATTGATTTATATTTTTCTATTTCTGTAATAAATTTTGTTTTTGGATGAATATTGTTAAAATAATTTTCTAGAGTTTTTAATTGTCTTTCTGTACCATTAAAACAGACAAAAATATCATCGACATATTTATACCAGTAAGTGCATTTACTAAATAAGGAATGTGTGCTACCCATCGCTAATCCCGAAGTTTGTTTGTAAAATTGTCTGTTGTATTGAAGGTAATTCTGTTTAATGGAAGTATTCAATAATTCAAATATTTCCGTTTTAATGATGGGATTAACATTTTTTTTTATTCGAGTTTAAGAGAAATTAAATTTATTATATGTATTGTAAAGTTTGTCTTTTCGGGTTCTTAATAAAACTAACGATAACTTTAGACACACACTATATTAATAATAAAACGAATAACAATATAAAAACTAACTACTAACAATAAGCACATTTATGTATTTATTTTTATGTAACTTTAATCCGCGATGATTCGGTATGGAATGGTATCAATCCCTTCCTCGACGGATTTATATATCGTGGTGAATACTCTTCTAGAGAGAGCGTTCTGTATGCCTCGAGAAAACACCAGAGGTATGACGCGTGACGCGTTATTGGATGAGTCATCAGTCATCACAATATATATATATATATATATATGTATATATATATATATATAGTAAACTTAATCAGTAGGCGATTAAAGGTCTGTATATTACCTCAAAATATATGTATTTAAAAAACTCTACATGTTTCGACAGTACGCCTTTATATTTTGTATTCTCTTGATAAAGGCGTACTGTCGAAACATGTAGAGTTTTTTAAATACATATATTTTGAGGTAATATACAGACCTTTAATCGCCTACTGATTAAGTTTACCATATCATACCAAGGTCACGAAGTTATGATATATATATATATATATATATATATATATATATATATATATATATATATATCAAATGATAAATTCTTGTGTGAAGTTTTTCGACTTTTATATGAAATATTTACAAATATCAATTTTACAATTAAAAATTTCGTATGATTTGCTTTGTAGTTGTAGACAGCAATATTTACATCCTCACTTACTTTGCAATTACATACTAATTTGATATTTGTAAATATTTCGTATAAAAGCCGAAAAATTCCAAGAATTTATCATTTGACATATTTAATGAACAGCTAAGAAATTATCTAAACACACACACACACACACACACACATATATATATATATATATATATATATATATATATATATATAATATCTTCGTGACCTTGGTATGATAAGGTAAACTAAATAAGTCTGCGATTAAAGGTCTGGTTTATTACTTCAAAGTATATATATTTAAAAAAAACTCTACATGTTTCGGCAATGATGCCTTTGTCAAGAGAATACAAAATATAAATTTATATTATGTGACATGGTTTAGATAGGTTTTACACTCGTGAAATAAATGTGCCTATAAAATATGTTAATTTTAATACGGGGTCGGCATAATTTTGACATGTGGAAGAAACATCTTAACAATAAATAAAATTATTAATTAAGAAATAATTAGAGTAGCAGTAACTAATAACTGAATTTCAATGTATAGTGTTTCTAGAAATATATCATTGACTTATAAGTAAAATTTAAATTCTACTCATTGCACTATCATTAACGTATCATTAACAGAAGTGTATTAGTATAAGTATTATAGTATAAAGTATTAGTGTACCGGGATCGGCCTTAGTTTAAATTTGTTTGTGTTAAAAAGTTATTACGTAATAGGTTCCATTAATAAAATTCTAATGCAGAGTGCAGTAAAGACGAAGAAAATCTAAGAATACTCGAACAGAAAATATTAAGAACTATAATAGGACCAATTAAGCTAACGGAGAATGAGTTTAGAATAAGAATAAATGACAAACTCCAACAAGAAATCAAAGAAGAGCAATACATAGGTAAAAAAAAATAAAACAGCAAGGAACAAAATGGCTGGGGCATGTATGGAGGGAGGAAGAAGAATGTCTAGTTCTAATGTTTTATCATTTTAAATTGGATACATGTATAAATAATACTATTTAATAATGGATTCAAGGAATTCATACCTAATTATCTTATTTTCTTACTCACTTATCGGTAATATCCGTTAGGGTTGTTTTGGAAAGTAATAATATGCAAATAATTAATTTTATTCATCGGAAGTTTATTACAGTTTCGCTGTTAAATACTTAAATAAGTTTACCCGCGTGGGCCTTTCTGCTTATTTCAAGTAGTGGGCGTTGAATCATCATTAATGCCTTAATTGAAAAGTTACTCTTTTAACATTTCTCAACAAAATATTGATAATCTCTACCAAACAAACAAAAAAAAATATACAAGAAAGTTTGTACTTTAATTAGTTTTTAAATTATTAAGAATTAATGTGATAGTGACGTGGAGTTTAACATAAGAATAAAATAAAAATTTAGCTCTACGATTCATGTATTTTGCAAACTTCCATAACGTGACCATTTACGATTTATAGTGTTGTAAAGGAATGCTAGCCTTATACTTTCACAATAGGGCTATGAAAATAAAGATCGTTTAAGTAAAAATGACAGCACACGCAACTATAACACAAGGAAAAGGTTCAGTAATGCATAATTGCAGGTTTCAGACGACACAAAGAATCGTATAAATCTTTTAAAATGTCGTGCCTCTATAAGTTTAAATTGAAGAAGAATTTAAGGAACAAAGTCTTATTATGTAGCAGTGTTTTACAATCTATATAATTTAAAAAGGTATAAAACCCGTTACCACAATCAATATTCGTTTCCTAAATATGTATTTCGACAACTAAGTTGCCATCCTCACTAGGTAAAATTAATAATCACAATATTGAACATGTGGTACAGTAACACTAATATAAAGAATCGCGAAACAATTTACAAAACGTCGGCGTATGCACTGTATACAGTGTATACATGGATGCTTTGTGAGAATGGCAACTTAGTTGACGAAATACCTATTTAACCCTTGTCCGGGCAAGACATTTTACTAACGTAACCGGGCAGTTCGGGCCTGGTAGGCCCGGTGCTTTTAGTATATGTTTTTAGGTACAGAATTAAGGAAACAAAGAGTTTATGGGAATTATATATTTAATACCATTTATAAATAACATTAATTACTTACTGATCTTAAATTTTATTCATTTCTTGCAATTATAACACAAAACTTTTGATGAAGAATGTTCGTTACAAATGTTTTGTTTGCACTCATCACAACATTGTCTTTGTTTCCTGTCTTTTGTTTTAGGACACATGTAGCACCTTCTTCTAGAATTTGCTTTAGTTTCAGTTTTTGCTCTCTTTGCCGGCGTTGCTTCTTCACCTACAAACTCGCTGACACAGTGTTGGATGGTACGAGGAAGTCCATTCGCCTTCCTTCTTTGAATGTACGGAAGAACTAGGTTTTCAGATACATCTACTAGAAACAATCTCCTTTTTTGGTGTTTAGCTTTATTCCAATTTGAGTTCAAATTCATCCAAGTAACATATGCTGCAATGCCGCTTACGTCGAGAAGGTTCATAAAAAATGTAAATGATCAACGATTTGTTCTGCGTTTACATGTGTATTTATGAGCCAATTGGTCTAACGTGTCCACGCCACATTTTGTGCTATTATAATACAGAATTATTTCTGGCTTTTTTTTATCGTCATCGTTACAGTTATTAGTATGATGCATCGTTGACAGAGCCAAAACACTTTTGTTTTTCTTTGGAACGTAGGACACTAAAGACGCTTTTTCGGTAAATCCGAAAATGGACGTTTGTTCTTCACGTTTTCTATTGGGCAAAAATTCGCTTGGGATGAAGCGTTTATTTTTCCTTACGGTACCAACGCTCGTCAACCCATTTGTCAATAATGTTTTTGCTAATGATAAGTCCGTAAAATAATTGTCGAATGTGACATTTCTGTTTGTATTATAATACGGTTGTACGAGCTGCTCCACTACCTGTGTTGCGAGGCCCTTGGCGATTTGATTTCCTACCTTTCCAATATAGGGAATACCATTTAGAGGATAGTAGGTTTCAGAGTCACACGCCCACCAGATCTTCATTCCTTATTTGTCTGGTTTGGAAGGCATATATTGTCTAAATGGACATCTTCCTCGAAAGGGTACAAGTTGTTCGTCCACTGTGATGTTTTCTCCGGGGAGGTAATGCTTTTCCAGATTGTTATTTACTATTTCCCAAATAACTCGAATAGGTGCAAGTTTATCGTTCTTCCTTCTTTCGGAACGTGTACCTTTGTCATCAAATCGTATAAATCGCAACAAGCTTTTGAATCGTTTCAATCCCATCGTTGCTCGAAAAATTGAAGCGCCATATAATCGACTCCATAGCACATCGTAGCTAGTATCATTAGCACTTAGGTGACCGGCAGTTAGAAGCAAACCAAGAAAAGCGCGAATTTCGATATTATCACATGGTTTCCAGGGAATATCTATCAGTACCCTCTCTGCCTCCTTGTTTGTATGTGAAGCAATTTCGGTAAGTACAGCTTCATCAATAAATAAGAGAAATGCATCAATTGGATCTTCAACAATTTTTCCCGGCGGTAAGATAACTTTATGCATTTGCGATTTTATTATATTGCACGAACGAATCCGTCCTGTCGAAGGAGGCTGGCTGCTCCACACTGAATCATCTTTAGCAACAAATTTGGAAATACTGACAACAGGAGTGTCACACAGTCCCTCACTGCCTTCTTGCACGTCTTACGTTTCACTAGCATTAGAAAGGTGGTCCTCTTCGTCCTCATTTTCGACATCCGACTCAAAATTTACAGGCGCCTGGTCATCGTCCGATAGGTTTTCCAGTATATCTGCGAGTTCGGCGTCCGATAAAAATTTTCTCGACATTGCTGAATGATTATAACACTTTCACTATAATGCATAAACTAAAAGCAATGAACAAAAAATGCTCGTATATATACAAATAGACAGGGAACCCCTACTTTACCTAATATTACTTTCCTCGAAAAATTACGACCTATATACGTCATCAAATGTATTTGCCGCACAAATGACACAAAAATGATCGGAAACACTAATTACGTAAAGAGGATTAGAAAACAAAAACGGAAAATAAAGTTACCATAATTTCCTAAAGTATGGGCCTGCTAAGCCCGGCTTGCCCGTTAATGGGATTTTAAGTAAAATCCGTCAATTAACTAACGATTATTCGTAATTTAACAAATATTACTTAACAAGAAAACAGTAATTAACATATCTGAGGAATTCTAAAGAGCATTAAGTCCTACTAAAATTACTCATTAAGATATCGAATTTTTTATCGTCGCTCGGGCCTGGCAGCCCCCCCTTGCCCGGATAAGAGTTAAGATACGAATATTAATTGTGGTAATTGCGTGCCAATGTATGGAAAGGAAAACCACAATTAGGATAACAGATGATAACAAATCCTGAAGAAGTTGGTAATATAAACAGCGAAACGTTCACAACCACACATTGATATTTCGTACAAGTGTTATTGTTAAATATTTATAGCAATTTTGTTAAAGTAACGTTAGTGCTCGCAAATTTTATTATTATTTGTTTTAACACTGTATCAATTAATTTCTTTAACTTCTTTTATAATTTACTAAAGAAAACGCTCGGTATATTTGTTTCACAAAATATATTTATTTATTTATTTTATGTTTCGACTTTTCAGTCATTATCAAAGAGTTTTCAAAACTAAAATAAAAAGTACACTTCTACCACTATTTATGAGTTTTTAAAAGACTTTATTACGGCATCAATAGTAGGAGTGTTGAAAAAATCCTGCCGTGTATTTGTGACATGTCTATTAAGATTTATGGCTTTTTTTTAGCAATAAAGTTTCTAATAAACTGAATAAATTAGTGTTAAATGTCATCCAAGTGAATAAAGTCAATCTAGGAAATATTTTAGTAAATAATAAAGAAAAAACAGAATTGTGTGATAAGTCAGGTGTGTACGAATTAAGTTGCAGTGATTGTGATGCGATATACATCGGCCAATCAGGACGCTCAATTAAAGAACGGATAAAAGAGCATAGAAGTTCTATTCTTTATGGTAATATGAATACGGGATTCGCAGAACATTGCATTGAAAATACACATTTGTTCAATACCAATAATTTTAAACTTCTACATACTTGTAATAAAGGGAAAAGGATCGACTTCCTCGAAATATTAGAAATTAAAAAAGCCATAAATCTTAATAGACATGTCACAAATACACAGCTGGATTTTTTCAACACCCCTACCATTGATGCCGTAATAAAGTCTTTTAAAAACTCATAAATAGTGGTAGAAGTGTACTTTTTACTTTAGTTTTAAAAACTCTTTGATAAGGACTGAAAAGTCGAAACATATGTTAGAGATCTAATAAATATATTTTGTGAAACAAATATACCGAGTGTTTTCTTTAGTAAATTATTCATTATGTTTCACCAAGAGCCAACCGTGGATTCGATACATTATATTAACTTCTTTTAATTCTTATTACATTAAATAAAATATATTTTATTTAATAAATAATGTAAGTATATAGGAAACACGAAATACATTTTCCTAACGCTCAAATTGTGAATGGGAAAAACCAACCCTCCATCCCTTGCAAGGTGCTTTCTGTCAAGAGATTGAGAAAATCGTATTTGAAACTGGGGAAAAGATTTTCGTGCCATTTTTAAAGGATTATAACTCCACAATACGGCACAGAAGAATCACGGAGACGGACTTAAATTGAAGACGTAAGTTGTATTCGAAGATTATAAATTTACAGTATATTTTCAAACGTTATTCATGCAGGATTTTAAAAGGAACAACGGAAATTAAGAATGATGGTATTATGTATTACAAGATTACATACTTTTCAAAGTATATATCTCTTCAATTGCACTAGACACTAATCTTTTTATTTTTTCGTTATGCAGTATGTACAATTATATTTTGTTTTATACGTATAATATATGTATACTATATCATAACAAAACCTGCTGGAATCATTTAAATACGTACGCCACATTATTAATATAAACATACGAATACAATAACAAACAGATTTAATTTAAAACGTTATTGTTGTTATTATTATAAGTTCTATTCTTCATTAGAAAATAGTTTCATTAGCAGGATGAATGAAAAATTTTAAGGAGTTTTCAATAAATAAAAGAAAAAAGAAAAATATACTACAATTATAAAAAAAGCAAAAATGAATGTAACATGGTGCAATATGTGTCTTAAAATGATATTTTATTGCACCCACCGCAATAAAAAAGAAGCCCAAACATCATATTTAGTATTCATTTAAAACAGATGAAGTTAATTGATAAACGATCCTAAATATTAATCAAACTTTGGAAAACTTTGCAAAGTATAAAGAAAGCTTTATATTTTATTTGTTCCTTATAAAGAAATAACATATCCACTAGAAAGTAGGATGTCAAACGATAGAAAGAGCAGGATAGTGCATTAGAAAAAAATAGGATCTTGACTTAAAATGTAGGCATTAACCTGATCGTTAAAAAAAGGAAGGAAAGAGTGCACGATACAATAAATAAGATAAAGAGGGAACATGTACATTATAAAATGTAACGTTTTATGTGATTTAAAGAAACATTATAAAAATGGTATGACGTTTAATGATAGTATTAATCTGATTGTAATAAAACATTTAAAATTTAACGAAAGAAAATGCCTTTGAAATATAAAACATAGCTCGGAAAAAGGGACGAAAGAAGACTATTTTACTTCTGGAAAAAGTATCGATGTCGTGAAATATATATATATATATATATATATATATATATATATATATATATATAGTGAATTGCACTGAAGAAGAGACCTTCTTCCTTAAAATCCCTAAAAGTAACGGTCACAATTTATTTTCGTAGATAATATAAATTCTTAATTTCATTTGGATAAGGAATTCGCACATTAAAAGTTGAATCATTCATTAAGAAACACATTTTTAGTTTTGTTTGAATTAATTATTAATTTTGTTATAATAAGTGTAATGAGTTCGACAGTATGTACAATGAGCTCAAGGCTGTATAAAATGTTAAATATGATAAACTTTGAAAATCGTAAATAAAGAGTTAAGATTAAATGTATACAGATTAATTAATAATACAAACTTTATTAAAATTCTTGTCATAAAACAGAAGAGATAACACAGACATTTTAGATTGCATGTAGAGAGTAGGTCTCATGAGCATCTGAAAATATCTGGGTTTTTCAATTTGTAATAATAATAATAAATTGTAAATTGTTATTATTTAAGAATTGAAATAAAACTTATAATGTGAAAATAGAGATCTCATGTGATAGGGATTATTCATGTGAATATAAATTAGCACATTTTTTTCTTTATATACAGAGCATCGGAAAAATTTAAGATTCATAAGTTTCGTCACTTTTAAAAGTTGTGTTAACAAGCTGTGTTATATATTGGTAATTGGAGAGTAGATACTCCCAGAACCAAGGCAATACACAAGCGCGATTGCAAGATTTATAAGATCTTACAAAGACCTTCAAAGATATTTACGTGTACAAGGTGTGTATAAATTGGCGGACCCACTACACGTCGCGACATTCTTGGTAAAATTTTGAGTTAAAAGTCCTAATCCTAAAACGATGTACCAGGCTTCCTTTGTCATCAGAATTAATTTGAAAGAAACATACATTTGGCAACATTGAACACGCATGTGCTAGTTATAATCTTCGGAACATTTTTACACGTCGTCATGTGAACTTTACATTTTAAATTTAAAAAAGAAACAAAACGAAATAAAATTGGTTTCTTAGATTACATATTTATTACGAAAATATTACAAAGTTTTAAAAATTTTTGATAATATTGACTAATTTTTGTACAACTTCTTGATAGAAATCAATGTAATTATTACCTACATAATTGTTCGAATTGAAATCCATCAGTTTGTAGACATAGCTGCAATCTTTGTGGTATCGTTTGTACTATTCGCTGATTAAAACTACAAATAAATACGAAAACTAAACAAAATTATACAAATAAACACGAAAAATAAGCAATTAGAATGAATAGATAGATTACATAAGTGTCAAAATTTGACAGTAGTAATGTATTTGACTAGAACAACATTAGGAGG